>JBBDGP010001591.1:1195000-1242500 GCA_037952835.1 Lithobates septentrionalis | reverse complement strand
TATAGATATTTATATATATATATATATAGATAGATATATCTGTATAGACCTATATCTATATCTCTATATAGATATAGATCTAGATATATATATATATAAATAGTGGAGGGGAGGGGCTAAAAGGAACAAAAAGTCTCTGCACAGTAAAACTTTGGATTTTATTCCTTTATTTGTTTGTTTATTTATTTATTGTTTTATGGTTTAGAGTCATATTTTTTTATTACATTTTTTACGTTAAACTGATATTTTTGATTTTTTTATTTTTTTTTTTTTTGCACTTTTTATAGAAAATAAAAGTAACCAAAAGTCTTTACTAAACTAGATCTTAGTACAAGTCGTTTCCATGCTGGAAGACACATCCACGACCCATCTTCAGTGTTTTGGCTGATGGAAGAAGGTTCTCATCCAAGATTTTACAATACATGGCCCCGTCCATTGGCCCCTCAATGCGACAAAATCAGCCTGTACCTTTAGCAGAGAAACAGCCCCAAAGCATAATGTTTCCACCTCGGTGCTTGACTGTAGAGATGGTGTTCTTAGGGTCAAAGTCAACATTTTTCTTCCTCCAAACACGGCGAGTCCCTCTCTTCAAGAAGGCACGTGTATAGTCATACACAATGAACATCAAAATGATTCAGAGAAGGATTGGGAGAGATGGGACCAAAATTGAGCTCTTTGGCATTAGCTTGAATTGTCAGGTTTGGAGGAAGAAAAATGCTTTGAGTTGTAAAATCTTGGATGGGAACCTTCTTGCCTCAGCCAGAACACTGAAGATGGGTTGTGGATGGGTCTTCCAGCATGACAATGTCCCAAAACATACCGCCAAGGCAACAAAGGAGTGGCTGAAGAAGAAGCACATTAAGGTCATGGAGTGGCCTAGCCAGTCTCCAGACCCTAATCCTATAGGAAATGTATGAAGGGAGCTGAAACTCCGAGTTGCCAAGAGGCAGCCAAGAAACCTTAAAGAAGAAGTAAACTCCTCTGGTTTGTTTGTACCTAGAGGTAAGCCTATAATTAGGCTTACCTCAAGGTACTGTAAATATTTAATGAACTTGCATTGTTTAGGAGATATTTACTGTATACCCCACCGATTACGTCATCGGCGCCAATGCCATTTCTTCAGAGCAGTGTTGCCGTGCATGCTTGTGCGGAAGTGACGTCATTGCGACACCAGCCACTGACCGCGCTGGAGCCCACAAACCTGGAAGAAACACCAGGGAAGATATCAGCCATCTCAGCAGTGTGCTGGCGCCGTTGTGGGGGCTTCATTCCAAGTATTTCTAAGTATTTCATAATGAGCTAGCTTATTATGCTTTTGTCTCTACAGTTTTTTTTTGGGGGGGGGGGGGCGGAAGATCCATAAAGAAGATCCCTCCTGAGATGTGTGCAAACCTGGTCACCAACTACAAGAAACGTCTGACCTCTGTGCTTGCCAACAAGGGTTTCTCCACCAAATATTGTCATGTTTTGCTTGGGGATCGAATGATTATTTTCTCCACTGTATTTACTGTATATTTTATGTAGAACTTTATAATTTGTATTTATTTTTTTGTAATAGTTTGGGTTCATTTTTCTATCTAATTTATACTCTTATTTTAGAAATTTTGTGCATTTTTATAGAAGATATATAACAATAAAATAAATAAAAAAATAAGTAACTCGAAGTGTTTGCCACACCAGATTTCTAAGCACGATAGAACTTTAATATTCTAGTTGTTTAATTTGTATTTATTTTGCAAACACAAGTTTAGTATCTATAATTACAGATGCCTATTGATTTTTTAAAAAGGGACTGTACATGCTATCCTCTTTATGCTCACTTTATGCTTTTGCTTTGCTCAGTTCTGCTGTGCTTTGCAGCTGGGCTGGTCACACTACGACTCGGTGTAATAGTCAGTACTGAGCTGTACATTATAAATTGTAATTATCGCCAGTGAGTGAGCGGAGCCAGCACTCAGAGGCGCATTAAGAGCCCACAGGGGGCAATCGCTCCCAAATCCCACAGCAATCTAGGACAAGAAACAGCCAAGCAGGCGAGGAAAGGAAACCTCGCTCGCAGGTAGGAAAAGTCACAGTATGTAAAACTCATTATAAAAATACTGGAGAGAGCCGCATCGGCTCCGTAACTTCAAAGAGACTTAAGACGACACGTATTAGGCACGGTTCCCCTCAACCAGATCTTCTTTTCATTCCAGTAATAAAACGGCTATTTTTAGAAAAAAAAAAACCTAGAGACCTGAATTTTGCACCATTTGTACAGGCGGGAGAAATGGAGCATTCAAGAAGGAGAACCGTGCCTTTCCCTGAGGGTCCACCCCTGGTGGACACCAACCAGGTCATGTTGACGCCCACCAGGAATTGGTGTGAAAGGCACTTTTTTACAATCAATGAATAATACAAAGACTCCATAAAAATGGTGATTGAGGCAAGGTCCTGGGGGATATTTATTTAGGCCTGGACTGTCGTACAAGGCCCTGGGGGATATTTAGGCCTGAACTGTAATCTAATAGCCCAATATGGCAGTGACATCAATGACCAATTACAATTAATTATTAATTATATATAATATATATATATATATATATATATACATATGTATATATATATATATATATATGTATATATATATATATATATATATGTATATATATATATATATATATATATATGTATATATGTATATATATATATATATATGTATATATGTATATATATATATATATATATATATGTATATATGTATATATATATATGTATGTATTTATATATATATATGTATGTATCTATGTATATATATATATATATATATGTATGTATCTATATATATATATATATATATATATGTATGTGTATATATATATGTATATATATATATATATATGTATATATGTATATATATATGTATGTATCTATATATATATATGTATGTATCTATGTATGTATATATATATATATATATATATGTATGTATCTATCTATCTATATATATATATATATATATATATATATGTATGTATCTATATATATATATATATATATATATATATATATATATATATATATATATGTATATATATGTATGTATATATATATATATATACACTACCGTTCAAAAGTTTGGGGTCACATTGAAATGTCCTTATTTTTGAAGGAAAAGCACTGTACTTTTAAATGAAGCTTACTTTAAACTAGTCCTAACTTTAAACAAATATACTCTATACATTGCTAATGTGGTAAATGACTATTCTAACTGCAAATGTCTAGTTTTTGGTGCAATATCTACATAGGTGTATAGAGGCCCATTTCCAGCAACTATCACTCCAGTGTTCTAATGGTACAATGTGTTTGCTCATTGGCTCAGAAGGCTAATTGATGATTAGCAAACCCTTGTGCAATCATGTTCACACATCTAAAAACAGTCTAGCTCCTTCCAGAAGCTACAAAACTGACCTTCCTGTGAGCAGATTGAGTTTCTAGAGCATCACATTTGTGGGGTCAATTAAACGGTCAAAATGGCCAGAAAAAGAGAACTTTCATCTGAAACTCGACAGTCTATTCTTGTTCTTAGAAATGAAGGCTATTCCATGCGAGAAATTGCAAAGAAATTGAAGATTTCCTACAACGGTGTGTACTACTCCCTTCAGAGGACAGCACAAACAGGCTCTAACCAGAGTAGAAAAAGAAGTGGGAGGCCGTGTTGCACAACTAAGCAAGAAGATAAGCACATTAGAGTCTCTAGTTTGAGAAACAGACGCCTCACAGGTCCCCAACTGGCATCTTCATTAAATAGTACCCGCAAAACACCAGTGTCAACATCTACAGTGAAGAGGCGGCTGCGGGATTTTGGGCTTCAGGGCAGAGTGGCAAAGAAAAAGCCATATCTGAGACTGGCCAATAAAAGAAAAAGATTAAGATGGGCAAAAGAACACAGACATTGGACAGAGGAAGACTGGAAAAAAGTGTTGTGGACGGATGAATCCAAGTTTGAGGTGTTTGGATCACAAAGAAGAACGTTTGTGAGACGCAGAACAAATGAAAAGATGCTGGAAGAATGCCTGACGCCATCTGTTAAGCATGGTGGAGGTAATGTGATGGTCTGGGGTTGCTTTGGTGCTGGTAAGGTGGGAGCTTTGTACAGGGTAAAAGGGATTCTGAATAAGGAAGGCTATCACTCCATTTTGCAACGCCATGCCATACCCAGTGGACAGCGCTTGATTGGAGCCAATTTCATCCTACAACAGGACAATGACCCTAAACACACCTCCAAATTGTGCAAGAACTATTTACAGCAGAAGCAGGCAGCTGGTATTCTATCGGTAATGGAGTGGCCAGCACAGTCACCAGATCTGAACCCCATTGAGCTGTTGTGGGAGCAGCTTGACCGTATGGTACGCCAGAAGTGCCCATCCAACCAATCCAACTTGTGGGAGCTGCTTCTAGAAGCGTGGGGTGCAATTTCTCCAGCTTACCTCAATAAATTAACAGCTAGAATGCCAAAGGTGTGCAATGCTGTAATTGCTGCAAAAGGAGGATTCTTTGATGAAAGCAAAGTTTGATGTAAAAACAATGTTATTTCAAATACAAATCATTATTTCTAACCTTGTCAATGTCTTGACTCTATTTTCTATTCATTTCACAACGTATGGTGGTGAATAAGTGTGACTTTTCATGGAAAACACAAAATTGTTTGGGTGACCCCAAACTTTTGAACGGTAGTGTATATATATATATATATATGTGTGTGTGTATATATATATATATATATATATATAGGTATGTATATATAGGTATGTATATATATATATATATATATATATATATATATATATATATATATATATATATATATATATATATATACAGTAGGGATGGAAAGTATTCAGACCCCCTTAAATTTTTCACTCTTTGATATATTGCAGCCATTTGCTAAAATCATTTAAGTTCATCTTTTTTTCCTCATTAATGTACACACAGCACCCCATATTGACAGAAAAACACAGAATTGTTGACATTTGTGCAGATTTATTAAAAAAGAAAAACTGATCCCTTATCTTTGTAGATAATCGGTCTGGTACAGAGTTTGGTCCGTCAGCACTGCACGTGGAGCTTTAATTCACATTAATTATATGTGATTGTCTTAAAGGACCGTAAGCCCCCCATTCACAACGAATCTGACACTTGAAATCGCACAATTTTAAAGCAGCAATGTCAGTGTGACTTTAGGTGCGACTTGGTTGACATCTGTGCCACTGCATGCACAGGTGTCTATGCATGTCGCACCTGAAATCGCCCAAAACAACTTTGGTGGGACACCGAAAAGTCAACGGCGCGCCCATTTGAACAGCTCTATTGCCAACAATAGGGTGCGACTTGTCATGCGTTTGGACCTGTCCAATCACACGACAAGTTGCACCGGTGTGGACGGGGGGGGGGGGCTAATTGAACACTGGAAGTGGACTTTTAATTTCTTTTTTTTATTTTCACATCTGGTTTATTTTGTTTTCAATTCACACACTGTTATATGTTTTATTTGGTTATTATTGTGTATCTTTATTTATCACTTCAATTTTTGAATGAGAATATCAGTATAATGTGTTCAATTATTTATTTTGCTCATGTACAGTAGAAGTTTGCTTTTTATGGTATATTAGTTATTTCCTGTATCCAGAAGAGTGTGTGCTGCATCTCCTTATTGCACTGAGCACATAAGAACTTTGAGTTTATAATCTAGTCTTTGAAAATACTAATTGCCTGGCTTTTGTGCTGACAAATTTTTGCTCCTTTGAGTCACTCACCCCCCACAAGTATGCAAATCTGAACTTCCCGACATAGATCTGCTAGTTTATTGTTATTCAGTAACTTGAATATCAGTTGATAAAAAAAAAATTATCTATCTATCTATCTATCTATCTATCTATCTATCTATCTATCTATCTATCTATCTATCTATCTATCTATCTATCTATCTATCTATCTATCTATCTATCTATCTATCTATCTATCTATCTATCTATCTATCTATCTATCTATCTATCTATCTATCTATCTATCTATCTATCTATCTATCTATCTATCTAGCTTCTGGCCCCAACAGTGCTCACTGGAACATTCAGAAGTTTAGAAATCCTTCTGTAACCAATGCCATCAGTATGTTTTTCAACAATAAGGTTGTGAAGGTCTTGAGAGAGCTCTTTGCTTTTACCCTTCATGAGATGTTTCTTGTGTGACACCTTGGTAATGAGACACCTTTTTATAGGCCATCCGTTGAGACTGAACCAGCCATTATTGATTTGCACTGACAAGGGGCAGGATTGCTTTCTAATTACTGATAGATTTCAGCTGGTGTTTTGCTTTCCATGGCTTTTTGTACTTCCCTTTCTTCATATGTTCAATACTTTTTACCTGTGTTATTCCATTTTATTACACAGTAGACATGTGCAATTCCGAATTCGTTTTTTAACAAATCGACAAATTTGTTAATTCGGAAATATCCGAATTAACGAAAACCTGTTTAACAAATTTTTATGAATATTTGTAATTTTGAATATTTCTTAAATTCTTAAATTCGTAAATTCGAATATTCGAAAATTCAAAAATTAGGAAAATCGGAAATTCGAAAATTAGGAAAATCGGAAATTCCAAAATTTAAAAAATTTGAAAAAAAGAACAAAAATTCAAAAGAACAAAAATCTAAAAATAAGAACAAAAAAAATTTTAAAACCCGAAAATTTGAAAATATAAAATAACTAACTAATAATAACTTTCACTAACTATTAAATTATAGGTATTGCTTTCAAATTTGGCTGTTAGTGAACGTAACGAGTATGAATTTATCTGAAGTTATGATTTATCCAAAATAATGAACGCCGTATCTAAACGAATATAACGTAACAAATTAATAATAATAAATAATATTAAACATTTTATTATTATTATTATTATTATTATTATTATTAATAATAATTAATTCAGCTCCATTTGTTTAAATGCAGCATTCATTATTTCGGAAAATTTGTAACTTCGAATAAATTTGTATTCATTACGTTCGTTAACAACCAAATTTGAAAGGAAATTCCAATACTTATAATTTAATAGTTAGTAATAGTTAAGTTATTATTAGTTAGTAATTTTATATTTTCAAATTTTCGAGTTTTCAATTTTTTTCGTTCTTATTTTCGGATTTTCGTAAGGAAATTCCAATATCTATAATTTTTTTTTTGGTTTTTATTTTATTTATTTTTTTGCCAGTTGGGACATATACAACAGTGGAAAAATTAAGGACAGGTTTGACTGGAAGGGATCCCACTCCTCCTTAAAGGCACAGGGACACATTGAAAGCCCAGCAATGGCAGCCAATGTATCTATAATTTAATAGTTAGTTATTATTAGTTAGTTATTATTTCAAATTTTTGCATTTTCGTTTTTTCAAATTTTCGGATTTTCTTTCTTATTTTGTTATTATCATTATTAATTCATTCCGTTCCATTTGTTTAAATGCGGCATTCATTATTTCGGATAATTCGTAACTTCAGATAAATTCGTATTCGTTACATTCACTAACAGCCAAATTTGAAAGGACATTCCAATACCTATAATTTAATGGTTAGTAATAGCTAAGTTATTATTAGCTAGTTATTTTATATTTTCAAATTTTCGGGTTTTCTAATTTTTTCCGTTCTTATTTTCGGATTTTCGTAAGGAAATTCCAATACCTATAATTTAATAGTTAGTTATTATTAGTTAGTTATTATTTTGAATTTTTAGATTTTCGTTTTTTCAAATTTTTCAGATTTTTCTTTCTTATTTTCGGATTTTCAAACTTTCAGATATTTGAATTTCTGAATTTTTCGAATTTAGGAATTTCCAAGTTTACGAATGACCAAACTTTCGGATTTACGAATTTACGAATCTTCAAATTTACGAATGTACAAATTTCGATCATAACGAATGACCCGAAAAAGAAAAAAAACGATGAAAGGAAAACTAACAAATTTTTCAGCAGTGCACATGTCTATTACACAGCTTCATTTCTAAACTTATTTGTTTTGGTTTCTTTGTATGTATGGATCACATGTGTTTTTACGGACACGTAGTGACAATTTTATGTCAATGGCACCTTTAGAAATATATTTACCTAGAAAAATGGCTCGATACTTATTCTATCCGCTGTGTATATATATTATATATATATATATTTATTTTTATTTATATATAAACACAATTGGTTATAGAGTTCCTTTAGATAAGTCTGCCTTTATGTTCATTAGAAGGTCATGCCGGTAATGGGTATCCCTCCCATATTTTGCAGGAGGCAGTCAAAGAGAACAACAAGAGGCGAGAAATGGAAGAGAAGATGAAAAGGGCCAAGATAGCAAAGGAAAAAGCTGAACGTGAGAAGATAGAACGAATGCAGAAGAAGAAGCTGCTCATTGATATGAATAAAGGTAAGACAAGGAGAGCAAACATTCCGCAGAGTATGTATATTACACCGTCTTCAAAGAGCGCGCCCACATTTCATTACACTATGCAGATTCACCGCCGCTCACACCTGTTTATTATCACTTCTTTCCACGATCTGCGTATTCATCTTCCCCCTCATCGTGCCACAGATATGTCCTTTTATCTATCACCCCCCCCCCCCACCAACCTTATCCTTGAATCGGCATCGGGGGCCCGAATGTAGACCTTCAGCCCTTTTGTTTTACCGTTTTTTTTTGCATTCCGCTCAAGCTCAGAGCATTTGTAAGCGCTTCCATCTCAAGGTTTGATGTGATTCATCATGGTCTCTTAATTAATCAGACTTTGATCTCTTGTACAAATATGAGAAATATTTCATTAATATGGTAATGCGGCTGTGTTTAATACGGTTATTTTTTTTATGTCACGCACAAAGGCTTCTGCGTAATGGGTCAGCGCGTATCGCTTCTTTGTAAAACTAAGTCGTTTCCTTTACTAAGGGGCTTATAGAATATGTGTTGGTGACGCAATGGTTAGAATGCGATGCCGTGGAAGTACTAGTTATGGGATTGCTGTGTGTACATGGACACAAAATAAACCCTCAGCCTCCTGGCTAATTTTTGGCTAACTTTAGCCTATCTCTGCCTAGGCCAGGGCTTCTCAACTAAGGTTCCATGGAATCCTGGGGTGCTTCCAATGATGGTGGAACCCGATTCGTTTGGGCAACAAAAACTGCTCCTCTGACACTGTTGCTGTGTGTACATGGACACAAAATAAACCTTCAGCTTCCTGGCAAATTTTTGGCTAACTTTAGCCTATCTCTTCATAGGCCAGGGCTTCTCAACCAAGGTTCCATGGAATCCTGGGGTGCTTCCAATGATGGTGTAACCTGATTCATTTGGGCAACAAAAACTGCTCCTCTGACGCCATTTGGCATTCTGCCCGATCTCACTGCCAGGGTCTCCACAGATGTTCTAGATCAGGGTTTCTAAACTAGGGTTCCTCCAGAGCAGTAGCAGCTCCAGCCAGGGGGGGGGGGGCGGCAAACAAGCCACCCGACCATCGGACCCCCCCACGGGTGGTATTTACGCGGTCAGGCTCTCAATCGGCACCGATGCAGAGCACTGAGAGATCGCTCTGGGCGGCCATCTCCCGAGTCCCGGATCTTCCTGTACCTCCTCCCCCCTGCCCGGCCAATACGGTTACTTCTTCTCTCGGTCAATCGCGCTCCTCCCACTTCCTGGTTGGCTGGGAGAGAAAGCAGGAAGACAATTGCGAATATTAATTGGCTATTGTCACACAACTGGGTGGGCTTGGGGCGCAGAGCCTTCGGCTCTAATCACGTGCTTCAAAAGAAAAAAAAAACACATTAGAATCCATGCGTCCGGCACCCTGCATGTAGATTAGAGGCTGGGCACATGGATTAGCTGGGTGGCCGTATGAAGTGGCTCTATACCCATGTGATCAGCTGTGTCCAATCACAGCTGATCACATGTAAACAAGGAAATGCCATTTATCGGCTCTCCTCTCCTCACATTGACTGTGAGGAGAGGAGAGCCGATCAGCGGCATTTTCTCACAGGGGAGACCTGTGCAGGTAATCAGGGCACTGATCAGCAGTGCAGCCTCAATAATGCCCATCAGAGATGCCAATTTGTGAAAATCAGTGAGGCCAGTCTGTGCCCATTAGTGATGCAAGTCAGTGCTGCCTTTCAGTGCCTGCTCATCAGTGCCGCCTATCCGTGCCACCTATCATTGCCTATAATTGCCACCTATCAGTGCCTGCCCATCAGTGCCACCTATCATTGCCCATAATTGCCACCTATCGTTGCCCATAATTGCCACCTATCAGTGCCTGCCCATCAGTGCCGCCTATCATTGCCTATAATTGCCACCTCTCAGTGCTGCATATCAGTGCTGCATATTAGTGCCTCCTTATCAGTGCCACCTCATCAGTGCAATTCAGTACCGTCTCATCAGTGCCCATCGTTGCCACCTCATCAGCGCACATCAGTGAAGGAGAAAAATTACTTATTTACAAAATTTTATGACAGAAACTAAGGAAAAATTTTTTTTTTCTCAAAATTTTTGGTCTTTTTTTGATTAAATACCACCAAAAGAAAGCTCTATTTGAAAAAAAATTATATACATTTAACTTGGGTACAGCGTTGCATGAACGGGCAATTGTCATTCAAAGTGTGACGGCGCTGAAAGCTGAAAATTGGCCTGGGCAGGAAAGGGGGTAAAAGTGCCCAGCATTGAAGCGGTTAAACTGAGAAAATGTACAGTTTCAGGGGAAAAAAAAGGTCATTTTGAAAGTGATGGCACCAAGACGTCTCCAAAATGTTGGTATAGGGCAGTGATGGCGAACCTTGGCACCCCAGATGTTTTGGAACCACATTTCCCATGATGCTCATGCACTCTGCAGTTTAGATGAGCATTATGGGAAATATAATTCCAAAACATCTGGGGTGCCAAGGTTCACCATCACTGGTATAGGGGAAACAAAAATCTGGCAAAGTATGTGGCACTGACAAGGAAAGAGCTGATGAGAGAGAGATGCTGCTTGCTTTGTAGCTCCTTTTGTCTAATTGAAACCTAAAACCTGTCACTGAACTGTCAGATAAGGGACGGGTCTCTGCTATGATGACCACTGAGCTGTGTAAGCTTAACCAGCTTAAAGCAGCTCTTCCGTCATTTTTTCAACTTTCCATGTATTAAATCTTCTGCCCTTGCTGTTTTAACTTTGGATAGTAAAACATTTTTCTTTCTCGAACATCACGGGACACAGAGCCACAGTAATTACTGATGGGTTATATAGGTATCACTGGTGATTGGACACTGGCACACCTTATCAGGAAGTTCAACCCCCTATATAATCACTCCCCCTTGCAGGGATACCTCAGTTTTTACGCCAGTGTCTTAGGTGATGGACGTGTAAAGATGTCCTGTGCTGAGCTCCAAAGGGAATATCCTAAGATCCTATACTGGGGCAAGCCAGGCGAACCAGATCCATTCAAAGTGTCTTTTCATGGCCGAATTGAATGGTACCCGGGCCTCGTGTCCGAAGAAACAAGGTTTTACCCGTAACGCTTCTCTTTTTAGAGAGCTGGACCCCGCAGATCAGAAAATGGCTTTAAACTTCCTAATTTCTGGCAGGGTGCTTTACGGTCCCAGAACTGTTGGATCCCCCTATTTGTAGGGGGCCCCAGTCTCTGACGGTTTTTTCAAACGGAGCCCACCGTGAGAGGTGAAGATTGGGTCTGTGTAAACAGCACCCTGCAGCTGGATAAGGTAAGAGGAGATTCCACAGAATTTTTGAGTTCTAGTGGCTTTTCTCCTTCAAGGTAAATGCATGCTATGCCTATTTGTGACCACTGGGGGCTGCCAAGAACACAAACCTTCACATGCTGACTGTCTGTCTCAGTGTTTTTTCATCGCTGTTCATGTCTCCCAGCGTCTCAGGCCAGCTGCAAAAAAGGTAAGATGGAAGGGGGGATTTCTCATGTTTGAATGAACCCCCCCAGGCTAGAGAGGGGCCACAAGGGTCTAGAAAGTGGTTATACCACCCGGGCTCTGCGGCCTAATGGCCACCATCTCTGAAGATAGCCGTTCCGGCAGATCTTGCTACCAGCCTCTCTCCCTCCTCCCCCCACCCCAGCCTTCCTCCAGAAGCATGACAGGAGAGTCGGCCAGCGCGGGAAGCGCTCGTTTTTTTCAAAACTCGAGGGGGGGAGCGGTAGAGGGGGGGGCGGGACGTCAGCACAGGTGCTTAGACTCCCACTCAGGCCAGCTGCAGGCTATTAAAGGCACTCTGTACAGGTGCACACAGCCTTCTGAGAGACACAGAGCTGACGGTCGCATGTAAGGTGGGACACAGGCATTCTCCTAGGCAGCATTTACTGAAGTAACACCAGACTGAGCATTGGGTAGCAAGGCTTTTAGCCAGACTACATTGCTCAGCAGGCAGTGTTCATTTGTATACCTCACACCTTGTTGCTTTGCACTATGGGTAGAAGAGGTTCAAGCACCCCAGGAACCAGAGACACTAGGGGATCTCGTTCAGGTTCTGAGGGCCCCCTGTCGGCAGCATCCTCCCCCCCTAAAGATGGGCCAGGGACGGCTAGCCAGGGAGAGCCATCGGGGTCAGGGGCTACACCTGCTTCTGGCACTTCAGCCCCTATATATTACACAAGAGGTTTTTTCCTCAACCATTAATGGTCTAGAGGAAAGATTAATGGCCGTGATTACGTCTTCACTCAGTGGAAGAAATCGCACTAGGCCTTCCTTTGTTCCCCAAGACCCTCAGGAAGAGGAGCTCTGGGATAAAGGAGACGAATCCCTTTCAGAGGATCGGGATGGGACGGATGATTCCTCTTCGGAGGATTCAGGTGGAGAGGGTCCCTCTGCGACTTCCCAAGAGGAGAAAGTCTTAGTGCAGATCCTCACTGGATTGGTCCGCTCCACATTTAAGTTGCCCCTGCCTGAAACTGCTAAAGAATCCTCTTCTGCTTTGGGGTCACTGAAACCTTTCCAAGCAGCACATGCTTTTCCTGTTCATACTTTACTTGAAAAGCTCATTTATTCTGAGTGGGATCACCCAGACAAAAGTTTTTTTCCGCCGAGAAAGTTTTCAACACTTCCGATGGAAGAAAAGTTTATTAAAATGTGGGGAATACCGGCTATTGATGCCGCCATTTCCTCCGTAAATAATAGCCTGACTTGTCCTGTAGACAATGCTCAGATGCTCAAGGATCCTGTAGATAAAAGGATGGAATCCCTATTGAAGGATGTTTTCTCCTTAGCAGGATCAGTGGCCCAACCTGCAGTAGCAGCGATTGGAGTCTGTCAATACTTAAGAGACCATGTTAAGCAGGTCATCAAAGTCATACCTGAACAGCAGGCCCAGGGGTTTGCTAACCTTCCAGCGGCCTTATGCTTTGTGGTTGACGCCATTAGAGATTCTATCGTGCAAACCTCCTGTCTTTCACTGGGGTTGGTGCATATACGTAGAATCCTATGGTTGAAAAATTGGTCAGCCGAAGCACCATGTAAGAAGCTACTGGCTGGGTTTCCATTTTGTGGTGCAAGGTTGTTTGGAGAGGACTTGGATAACTATATCAAGAGAATCTCTTGTGGGAAAAGCACTCTCTTACCTGTCAAGAAGAAGAGTAAGCGTCCCTCTTTCAAACAGACTCTTTCCTAGCTCCGGGGGCTTCAGCCTCCAGGCCGTCTCGACGGCCGCCTCCATCGGGGTCCAGAGACAAGAGTCAACCCCAGGGACAAAAGAAGTCCTGGGGAAAGAAGCCTACTAGGCAAAACACTAAGACCTCTGCATGAGGGGGTGCCCCCGCTCACTCGAGTGGGGGGAAGACTGCGACAGTTCTCAGAGCTCTGGCAGGAGGATTTTCAGGACAGATGGTTAATCTCCACGGCAACCTTAGGGTACAAGCTGGAGTTTCAGGAATTCCCCTCTCCTCGGTTCCTCAGATCAAGTGTCCCCAGAGAAGAAGCTGTCGCTTCTAGCGTTAGAGCGACTTTTGTCGCAGGAGGTCATTATGATAGTTCCCGCAAAGGACCAGGGATTGGGCTTCTATTCCAACCTTTTTACGGTCCAAAAGCCAAACGGGGGTGTCAGGCCCATTCTGGACTTAAGGGATCTGAACCGATTCCTAAGGATTCAATCCTTCCGCATGGAATCAATTCGAACAGTAGTTCCCATCCTGCAGGGAGGAGAATTTCTGGCATCAATAGACATCAGAGATGCATATCTGCATGTGCCCATTTTTCCTGCTCATCAGAAGTTTCTGCGCTTCGAGGTAGGAGGGCACCATTTCCAGTTTGTGGCTCTGCCTTTCGGGATAGCCACTGCACCTCGAGTGTTCACAAAGATCTTGGCTCCTCCTCTGGCCAGATTAAGGGCTCAGGGTATAGCTGTCATAGCATACCTAGACGACCTGCTCTTGATAGACCGGTCAGTAGCCTCTTTGAATGGAAACTTGAGGACCACAGTCAGGTATCTAGAACACCTGGGTTGGATCCTCAACTTAGAAAAGTCTTTCCTAAAACCAGTAAGAAGACTGGAGTATTTAGGTCTGATTATAGATCCAAGCCAGGAGAAAATATTTCTACCCCTGGCAAAGATCGCTGCTTTGAGAGAGCTGATTCTGGCAGTAAGGACCAAGAAGGGTCCCTCAGTCTGCCTTTGTATGAGGCTACTAGGGAAGATGATGTCTTCATTCGAAGCAGTTCCCTATGCTCAGTTTCACTCAAGAATGCTGCAACACAGTATTCTGTCGACCTGGAACAAGAAAGTTCAGGCATTAGACTTTCCGATACACCTGTCGCATGCGGTGCGTCAGAGCCTCAATTGGTGGCTCATACCCGAAAACCTGCAGAAGGGGAAATCCTTTCTACCGGTTAGCTGGACGGTGGTAACAACAGATGCCAGTCTGTCAGGTTGGGGAGCAGTTCTGGAACAGGCTGCGGTCCAAGGGGTATGGTCCAAGACAGAGAGGACCTTACCCATCAACATTCTGGAGATCCGGGCGATACATCTAGCTCTAAAAGCCTGGACTATCAGGCTACAGGGTTGTCCGGTCAGGATCCAAAAAAGAGAGAGACGAGTTCCCCAATTGGGGTTTTTAGGCAGCAAAAAAAGGAAGGGTAGAGAGGCCAATACGTAAAAATGTATCTTTATTGTACAAAAACTTCAACACACTGGTTACAAAGAATGAGCTCCCATAGGGTGTTTACCAATACATGACACTCAACACATACACTGTATATATATGTTCATGACAACTTGGCATGTGCGTTTGACTTGTGGCAAAATTATGGACTTGACTCGTTTCGACCTATATATTCCAGGTCTTCTTCAAAGGTCAATTTGCTAAAATTATATCAAGAAATGCATGTGTCAAAAAAATTTGTGTATATTGGAAACAAGTACATAGCATATCAATACAGCATATTTACCCAATAATGAGTGTCCTAAGCCCAGGAGCTTCTTGTTGGGTAGATCCCTTTAAAATCAAAAGATTGCCCGTTCGCCTTCCCCCGGAGGTCTCATGGCATCACCGCAGTCCGCAGTCCGACAATGCCACAGCAGTGGCTTATGTCAATCATCAGGGAGGCACCCGGAGCCGAGCTGCTCAAAAGGAGGTGAACCAGATCTTAGTCTGGGCAGAGATGCATGTGCCATGCATATCGGCAGTTTTCATCCCGGGAATAGAGAATTGGCAGGCGGACTATCTAAGTCGCCAGCAGTTACTTCCAGGGGAATGGTCTCTGCATCCCGACGTCTTTTGGACCATATGCCAAAGATGGGGGGTTCCAGATGTAGATCTCTTTGCATCACGATTCAACAAAGAGATAGACAGATTTGTGTCAAGGACAAAAGATCATCTTGCATGCGGGACGGATGCGTTGGTGATTCCGTGGCATCGGTTCTCACTGATTTACGCATTCCCGCCTATTCTGCTATTACCACGACTCCTTCGCAGGATTAGGCAGGAAAGCAAGTCGGTACTTCTGGTGGCCCCCGCTTGGCCCAGAAGGACTTGGTATGCAGAAATAGTAAGGATGACGGTAGGTTCCCCGTGGACCCTACCGGTACGCCCAGACCTGTTATCTCAAGGTCCAGTGCTCCATCCTGCCTTACAAACGCTAAATTTGACGGTTTGGCTATTGAGACCCACGTTCTGAAGAGTCGTGGGCTCTCAGGTCCTGTCATATCTACCTTGATTAATGCAAGGAAGCCAGCTTCCAGGATGATTTATCATAGAGTCTGGAAGGCTTATATAACCTGGTGTGAATCCAGAGGTTGGCATCCCAGGAAATATGTCATAGGTAGAATCCTTGATTTTCTACAATTAGGATTAGAGATGAAGCTGGCCTTGAGTACCATCAAGGGCCAGGTCTCTGCTTTATCAGTATTATTTCAGCGGCCACTTGCTTCGCATTCTTTGGTCCGAAACTTTATGCAGGGGGTGATGCGTCTTAATCCTCCGGTTAAAGCGCCCCTAAACCCCTGGGACTTGAACTTGGTCCTGGCTGTGTTACAGAAACAGCCTTTTGAACCAATAAGTCAGATTCCTTTGGTCTTGTTGACAAGGAAATTAATTTTTCTGGTGGCCATCTCTTCTGCTAGAAGAGTATCAGAATTAGCAGCTCTTTCCTGTAAGGAGCCTTATTTGATTATACACAAGGATAGAGTGGTACTACGCCCTCATCCTAGTTTTTTTACCGAAGGTGGTTTCTGATTTTCATTTGAACCAAGATATTGTCCTACCTTCCTTTTTTCCAGATCCCTGTTCTCCGGAAGAGAGATCTCTACATTCGTTGGATGTAGTAAGAGCAGTTAAGGCCTATCTAGGGGCAACTGCTCAGATCCGCAAGACGGATGTTTTGTTTGTGCTGCCAGAGGGTCCCAATAGAGGACAGGCAGCGTCAAAAGCTACCATTTCTAAATGGATTCGGCAATTGATCATTCAAGCTTACGGTTTGAAACAGAAGATTCCTCCGTTTCAGATCAGGGCACATTCCACAAGGGCTATTGGTGCTTCTTGGGCAGTGCATCACCGGGCCTCTATGGCTCAAATCTGCAAAGCCGCAACCTGGTCTTTAGTTCATACATTCACCAGATTCTATCAGGTGGATGTGAGAAGGCATGAGGATATCGCCTTTGGGCGTAGTGTGCTGCAGGCAGCGGTACAGGGTCCTCAGGTCTGATTGCACCCTACTTGGTCGTGATTCCCCCCCCTCAGGTAGCATTGCTCTGGGACATCCCATCAGTAATTACTGTGGCTCTGTGTCCCGTGATGTTCGAGAAAGAAAATAGGATTTTTTAAAACAGCTTACCTGTAAAATCCTTTTCTTTCGAAGGACATAACGGGACACAGAGGTCCCGCCCCTCTTCTAATACACTATATTGCTTGGCTACAAAACTGAGGTATCCCTGCAAGGGGGAGGGATTATATAGGGGGTTGAACTTCCTGATAGGGTGTGCCAGTGTCCAATCACTAGTGATACCTATATAACCCATCAGTAATTACTGTGGCTCTGTGTCCCGTGATGTCCTTTGAAAGAAAAGGATTTTTACAGGTAAGCTGTTTTAAAAAATCCTATTTTTTTTTTCCTGCCAGTAAATACCTTATACGGTTCACTTGCTCTTTCTTGTCTGGTCATTAGCCTAGGCTTATGACATCATGTACAGCTCTCTCTCTCTCACTCTCGTGAGAGTTTGCCAGGAAGGGAGGGGGGATGAGTCATAAGAGGGCCAATGAGAGCTGCAGAGCTGGAGGTGTGCCTCTGTGTGTCTGTGGAAATCCAGGAAGTGAACAGGCAGCAGCTTCAGCTGCCCACAGTTAAAATGGCTGCAGCCAGACTCAGTGGAGGGAGATTTCTGCAGCATATTTGGCAAGTACAGAATCACATTATATATAAAATAATATGCAAAGTGGTTCGAGGGAAGCTTCAGAATGGCAAAGATGTTTTTATTACAGATGCTGTGATCAGGCTGCAGTTCCTCTTTAAAGCTTGGCTGCATGCAAATTAAATGAATTGTTTAGAAAGGCCTCCACTTTACATAGTCTTAATTAATCTAAAAGAGGTTGTAAGAAGATTGTGATAGACTAATATTTAAAGGTTCTCATCTACCTTAAAAAAAAACAAAACATTTTTTAATTAATTTTTGTAAGTCTGACTGTAATGAAGCAAATATAGACAAAGCCATTGAACAATCCCATTAAAGTACTTCTAAGACTATTACAGGTAATGTGCGTCACTGGGCAGCATTCTGGCTTAGACATATATATAAAAATACTATATATATACTTTGAAATGAATCCCCCCTACCCCCCCCCCCCACCTCAAGCATGTCACATCCTCTGACATTTCCTTACATCTCTCCAAAAAATCTGTGCGCTCAACCTTTGCAGTAGCTCCCTAGACTTCCATGGCGTAGATGGCAGAGATCTTTTGTTCACAGAAGAATTTCGAGAAGGATGTACACAAATGCCATAGGTTAGACAATGTTTGATTCCATTCTGGATCAAAATTTTTCAAATGATCTCCTCAGTAACTGGTTTGAAACTGGATCCAGACCCCGCATCAGCACTTCTCCTCCTAAACTATGAACACTGGCCTCAAAAGGCATCTCCCCCTTCATCATACACTACATGATCGCAGCCGGGAGATCTATCACATCTAAATGGAAGCAAGCAGAACCTCCCGATCTCTCCTCTTTCATGGATAACCTCAATACTCCGTCTCAATTTTAACTTATGTCCTCCATCAAGAATGGTGAAAGCCAATCCTTCTGGTCCCTTTGGTCACCTTGGCTTCAGCATCCATCCTGCACAGCGCATCTGTAATGATGGCACGATAAGACCCATGTTTCACTGGGAAGCCATCCCAAGTTGTTTGTTTCCCAAGCCTACCCTTTGAGATTTCCCCTCTTTTAGAAGAACCCGGATGGGTTCTTCTCCCTAGAGTTGGTTAAAACCAGTTACCACATTTATGTACCAGCTCTCTTACATGCCTGCTATTATATAACCCCCCCCCTTTTAAACAACTGATTATCCTTATGGAAGTTGACATCCTGAACTTCACCCTGCAGAATGTTTGGGTCATTCTCACCGGTCTCTTTTCTTTTTCTTTTTCTTTATTTGTGAAAATGTTTTAAAAATTTACCATATGTCCAAGATTGGACACCAACTCTTGGAAAGTTATTATTTGAAAGCTATGTTCTTTACTTATCGGTAGCATAATTGTATTGATAATACTTGTTACGCAACCTCAAATTTAATGAAATACAATTGATTCAAAATCCCATAAGTTGCAGACAAAGGGCACAGGTATGTATGCATTGGGGGAAGGTGGAGGAGGTATTTTAGGTTGGGGGGGGGGGGGTTGGCAGAAGTTCACATTGTTTGAAAGTGTCTCATGTACGAAACGTATGAGAGTGGAGGAATCTAATTTATATTTATCATCAATTATGCGGTATCACCATCTTATTCTGTCAGTCTGTTTTATCAGCAAATTATATTTGGGGTTTTTCATTTAATTCAGCTCAAAATAAATATTTGATTATTTCATAAAGTATCTTTTAGTCATGAATAATTTAAAACAATTCATTGTTCTATTCATAATAACAGACAAACCTTTTCCTCCGGCTCCTCTGGCTCATCTTAACCTCTTCCCGCTACCGTACTGCATATTGTACATTTAGATTGAAGTCAAACTATACAGTTTCTGGAAAATCCCCACTGAAACTTCTTTGGAAACTACATTGATCCTTTAAGGTCAAAGGAAGGGGTACAGTTAAATATTAGGATGAGGATAAAAGATGAACTTGAGACCAACCATTCTCAACTCGGGTTCCTCCAGAGGTTGCTTTGGGTTCCTAGAGCTGTGGCTAATTGACCTTCCATTTGATGGTGCCTGCATAGTTCTGGGTCATCATTACTACTTGGCAGAGACCACCGTCAATGCAAAGAGGACATTCTTCCCACTAGTCACCAATATTAGCGACATTTTTTTTCATTGACCGCCAATGAATTGGTTTTAACAGTGGCTTCCCGAGGCTTGAAAATTAATTAAAGGGTTCTTGGTTGAATGACACCCAGCACATACAGTACATAATATATTTCCTACCATATAACACCTGTGTGTGTTGGTAGTGAGGGTTGGCCTTAATGTGTACACACTGCAAATATATGTCCACGGTGCGCTCCCAGCACAGTGGCCAAGCTGTCATTGATAGCTCCCAGTCTCTAGTTATGATTGTAAGGTGACCGGACAACTCCCAATCATGTAACCACTGTGACAGCCAATCAAAGTAGTTACATGATTAGGAAGTCTGCCCCGGCCCCCACCTTAAGACCCAGTTAAATGGCCATGGCGGGTAGGGAGGGGTAACCCCTTTTCACAGGCTTCCTCAGGACCTTTAAGGGTTTCTGAACAATAGGAGGTGGAGTTCCTAATCATGTGATTGGCTGTCCATCCCACTGGCTCCTGATCATGAAACAGTGATCGTGAGCTGTTGGGACAACTCAGTCAGTGTGCTAGCTACCCCTTTGATGTGTTCCACTGAGGGTGCAGGTCAGGCTAGGAGTCCACCCTGACTCCATGTAATCCACAAAACAAATAGAGAAAAATCTCAGCCCAGCATGATAGCAACATATAATCAGCTGGATGTGAATATCAATACTAGAAAACATGGACGGGTGACATGGTTGGGTGATGGCAGCCTTTGTTGCCCACTCAAACCCAGTCTGATTGACGTTGGCCCTAAAAAAATGTTGTGGGGTCTTTTTGAGACACTTTTGATCTCCCAGGGTACCATAATTTTCTCTCTCTTAGAATCTCAGAGAAGTTGGGTTTTAAATCTCCTCACCTGTTCTATTTCACTATCACTACCACTGCCATTACCAAGACCAAACATTGGTAACACTCTACTGCAAAGGTTTCTCCATATTTCATTACCTTTCACTATCTCACTACCACAGCCATTACAAGACCAAACAATGGTCAACCCTACTCCAAGGGTTTCTTCATAATATTACACAAATGCTTAGGGTATTCAACTCTAAAAGAGTGGACACCACCATTTCATCAGTTGGAGGTAAAGATCAATACCAGAAGACACAGTTGGGTGATGGCAACCTTCTTTGTCAACTTGAACCAGGTTTAGTTCACGTTGGCTCTAAAATAATTTGATACATTTTTTGAGATGCTCTTTGTCACGGAACGTCCCACACTCCGCTTGAGTGCTTCTGTCAGTATACCACTTCCTTGTAGTCTGGATACAGATATCAGATATTCCAACCTCTCTGAGCACAAAACAAGGCGACACTTGCTTGTTGCTGACATGGACTGACTTTTATTTTGAGATCTCACACAAATATATACACAGCAGAATGACTAAAACCTAACCTAATTAACATGAGCTAATTACCTAATCATTTACCCAGACCAGATGACTCAGAGACATGACCTGTAGGACACAGACTTGTGGGCACCGAGCTTCACACAGTAGTATAAACACAATAGCAGGAGCTAATTACAATTAACAATACAAACAACAATCTCCCCCCTCCTCAGCCTAGACTGTTTGTCTCCTAGCCAGTCCTGGTGGCTAATGTGATCAGCTCATTCAATTAACACACATTACCATAAACATCAACACAGGGTTAATTAGAACAAACAACAATGAGTTGAATACCCTTAGAACCTGTGGTAAGCCAGACTAAACTCATTTACATTAAACCCAACAGTATGACTCAGTCACTATTGCTACTATGGCAAATACAGGGTCCCCAGAGTCTGTGTGTCCTGGGGGACAAGGACCCGAAGCCAAAGTAACAGTACCTCAAGGGTACCCCAAATGCCATTGCCCATAATCTGTAGGCAAGAGGCTCACATTCAGTCCCCTCCAAAAGCCTCTATCCCGGGTGAGTCTGTCACATTTCTCCCCCATCAAAAGTTGACTAACAAGGTCCCAGACCTCCACCTGGTCTGGACATGCGTTAGTCAGGCAGAGTGAACTCACAAAGTCTGTCCGCATGATCTTCTTTCTTGGCTGCAAGGAATAGTTGACCTCAGCAGGTGTGAGGCAGAGGTCATTGACTCTCTGTCCGTCTGTCAGCACTTCATCTGGGTGGTGTTTACCATTCCATGGCTTGGCCTGTTGCTGGGCAGAGGGGCCCACTGTCCCAGTTCCCTGAAGCTGAGAAGAAACTGTAGGTGCTAGGCAGAGGCCAGCAGTGCTCTGCCCTGTTGCCAGCGATTCAGCTGGGAGTAGCATCCCCACTACATCAGCTTGTCGCTGGAGAGAGGGGCCGACTGCCCCGGCTCCCTGAATCTCCACAGTTGTTGCCGGTGCTGGGCAGAGGTTGGTAGCACTCTGCCCTGTTGCCAGCACTTCTGCTAGGGATTCCGCATCCTCCGCTCCGGCTAACCGTTGGGGCAGGAGGCTGGCTTCCTCCACTCCCAAATTGTGTAGCTGCCATTGGGGAGGTGAGCCGATTGCTTCCTTTTCCATTCCCTCATCTGGCTGCTGGGATGACATGTCGATGGTACTGTCTCCCAGGTGCACGGATCTTTGCTGGGGAGGAAAGTCCGCTTCCTCCACCCTGGCCAACTGTTGGGGAGGGACAACACACACCTCCTCTCCCTTCTCCCCCTGTATCTGCTGCTGGGAAGTGATTGCCACCTTCTCACCCTGAGCCTCCGAAACTGACACAGGTGTGGGGCAGAGGTCTTGGACCCTCTGTCCGGTTGCCAGCACTTCTGCTGGGGGTTTGCTAGGTGGTTCCTCCTCTACAGAAACGTCTATTAAATCCCCAATCTCTGGAATTGATGTCTGGGGATATAGGTTCACCATCTCCTGTCCATGGAACCCAGAAGATGTTATCAGTGCTGGGCAGAGGTTAGCAGAGCTCTGCCCTGTTGTCAGCACTTCAGGTTTGGGGACCGCAATCTCCAGATTTTCCACTGCCGATTCTCTGGCATGCTGCTGAACGTGTTCTAGCAGTTTCCTGTATGCCCTTTCCAGATGCTGTTCCTTCCTTAGCAAATGGTCCAGATCAGGTTTAAGCTCTGAAACCCCTGCAAGACCGAGCATAGCCTCTCTATAATCTTGCAGGTCCCCAAGGGTAGGTTCCCCTTCATTGCCAAACACAAAACGATCTGTAAGGCTCTCCCACAGCAATCCAGGGCCGCCACAGTCATATCCCTCCGGAGAGCATTCTGTTGTCTCCCCTAAATATCCCTCCTCTGCGTGCCATTGCAGAGCCCGATAACTATTGTCCAGCTCTATCTCCTGCTGGACCAGCCTGTCCAACTCAGTCACCCATTGCTCCTGGGGCCGCTCTCCCAGGAATGCCATCCGCAATGCCCGTTGGTCACTGGCCCGTTGCTCTTGGGTTGGAAAGCACTTGCCCTGTTTTATACCAGCGAGCTGGAGGGCTCCAATCCAGAGCTCCACCCGAATTTGCTGCCTGAGCTCCAGGTATTCATCCTCAGACACAGTCCTGGTGTATGTTGAAAGGATGATCCGCAGCAGCCCCGGGAACTCTGATGCCAGGTCCATATCTCCGCTGGGGTGACTGAAGTCTGCTATGCTGATCTTGGATCCAGGTGGAGGTTTAGATTTCCCAGACTGCAGGAAGCTTTCCCGCTGCTTGCCACCAATGTCACGGAACGTCCCACACTCCGCTTGAGTGCTTCCGTCAGTATACCACTTCCTTGTAGTCTGAATACAGATATCAGATATTCCAACCTCTCTGAGCACAAAACAAGGCGACACTTGCTTGTTGCTGACATGGACTGACTTTTATTTTGAGATCTCACACAAATATATACACAGCAGAATGACTAAAACCTAACCTAATTAACATGAGCTAATTACCTAATCATTTACCCAGACCAGATGACTCAGAGACATGACCTGTAGGACACAGACTTGTGGGCACCGAGCTTCACACAGTAGTATAAACACAATAGCAGGAGCTAATTACAATTAACAATACAAACAACAATCTCCCCCCTCCTCAGCCTAGACTGTTTGTCTCCTAGCCAGTCCTGGTGGCTAATGTGATCAGCTCATTCAATTAACACACATTACCATAAACATCAACACAGGGTTAATTAGAACAAACAACAATGAGTTGAATACCCTTAGAACCTGTGGTAAGCCAGACTAAACTCATTTACATTAAACACATTATAGCTGACATCAGACAGATGAGTGGCGTTGATGACATTAGCATCTTCTCACAGTATGAGTCCCAACAGTATGACTCAGTCACTATTGCTACTATGTCAAATACAGGGTCCCCAGAGTCTGTGTGTCCTGGGGGACAAGGACCCAAAGCCAAAGTAACAACACCTCAAGGGTACCCCAAATGCCAGGGCCCTTAATCTGTAGGCAAGAGGCTCACATTTTCAGTCCCCTCCAAAAGCCTCTATCCCGGGTGAGTCTGTCACAAACTTGATCTCTGAGCACAATGTCACACTGACATTACAAGACCAAATGTTGGTGTCACTCTACTAGTAGGGTTTCTCAATACCATTGCATACACAAAAATTTGGAGTATCCAACTATATCCAACTGTAAAAGAGTGGGCACCATCATTTCATCAGCCAGAGGTAAAGATAAATCCCAATAGATACAATTGGGTGAAGGCAACCTTCGTTGTCCACTCAAACTATGTCTAGTTAAAGTTGGCCTTTAAAAAATAAATAAATAAATGGGGTCTTTTTTTGAGATGTTCTTGATTTCCAAGGGCACCGCCATTTTCTATCTCTTCTTAAAATCTCAAAGAAGTCGTTTTTTAAATTTCCCCAGCAGTTCTATCTCACTACCATAGCCAAGACCAAACAATGGTGTCCCTCAGGGTTTCTCCATAACGTTGCATACTCAAATTCTTGGAGTGTCTAACTGTAAAAAAATGTACATCATCATTTCAGCTGGAGGTGAAGATAAATGCCAATAGACGCAGTTGGGTTATGCAACCTTTGTTGTCCACTCGAACCAGGTCTAGTTGACGTTGACCCTAAAAAAATTTGATAAATGGGATCTTTTTCGAGACGTTCTTGATCTCTAAAGGCACCGTGATTTTCTCTCTCTTCCTAGAATCTGAGGTCCCGCAGTAACATATTACAGTGGCATATCGCTGGCAAGGCGTGCGTGATCCTCGCGTTTAAACAGTATTTCATCGTGCAGTCATGTTCTGTTTAGACGTGCACATTTTACGGGTCTGCCGGCTGGCTCCACGCCTAAACACTACACTGCATTAGACTTGCATTTTTTTCCACTTTTGTTTTTTTTTTTTTTTTTTCTCTTTTTGCTGCGGATGTGGTTAACACAATGAACGAAACAACGTTATTAGGTTTCCATATCCCGGCGGTGAGAAGTCACTTTGTCAAAATGACAGCTTGAGAAAATATGTGCGCGATCTTTCCCTGGCCCGCGTGTCATATTTACTTAGTTTGGCCAGAAATAAGCTGCGCTGTGATTTTTTTTCTCTCTTTCCTCCTCCCTGCTCCTCGGTGCTGTTGACGCGACTTCGGCTTATGAAATTACACTTTCAGGGTTTTTCATTTTTTTTGTTGTGTTTTTTTTTTTTTTTTTATTGTCTTGTATCTTGTTGCAGTTTTGTAAAGAATATTATTGTTATAAAATCTGATCATGGTAATGGAGCGCTGAAATGCTGTTTAATAAACTGCGGTTTTAGAAAACGAACCGCATACAGCTCAGGAATCGGATACTTTGTTTTATATTCAGCTTGTGGAACAGAAATGATAACATCATGCTAATGCAATTTTTAGATACAACTATTTTTTTTTTCCATTACATGTCATCACAAGTGCTCTATGCTTCTCTTTGCAAAGCAGGCAGATCATGGCCTGGTAGAAGAGTGCTTTACATAGTTTCCTTAAAACATCACAGCACCCTGCCTCAGTACTCCTCTCAAGAGCCCTCAGCCCTGATGCCAGAGGGCTGGATCATGGGAGTTTTATTTGTTCAACCAAAATCATATATGTGGTTGGAACTCCGCTTTCAATGAAGTCAATCGGTAGATCGACTTTTGTGCAACCACGGTGGCCATAAATGGATCGGAACTTGGCCACTCTTTGCTGAACCGGCTAAATTTAGAGTCCTGTATGGCCAGCTTTAGGCACATGTGATGCTGATCCTCCATGATTGAAGAACTTCAAGAAAAGGGGCAGGCCAGGGACAGTCAGGCTGTGGAGGAAAGGGTTAGATGATGCACACTGTGAGAAGCTCACAGTGTGTAGCTAAATCAGAGTAAGCCATTTCAGAACAGGAGAGGAGCCTGTACAGCTGTGCAAGACTGAAGGGAAAGCTTTAGGTCAGATTTAGCTGAATTGACTTTTGAACAAAGCGGAACAGGGAAATGGAGCGGCTGCCAGGTTGGTTTCCAAGAATTACTGAATAGCATCCCCTCACCTTCGCACAGCAAGGATTACCTGCTCATTTATTCTAGGGGGTTGGGAATAAAGTTACATTCGTATTTTATTCCTCGTTCATGCAGACTTCCACTTTGCGTTACAATTGGTTCCACAAAGTTGCTCCTCTTTGTCGTCATCCAGTTGGGACCTCACACACAATGCGGTAGCGGCTGGCATACATTCTGTGTCAGGACATCAAAGGGCCTGACCTCATCCCAGATTTGTTTTGGATAGCTGGCGGAATTAGAACCTTTGTCACGTTTGTATTGCGGTCTCTTGCACTCACTTCCTATCCTGGTGTTATCTACAAAGGAATATGAGGAGAAATTGCTTTAGATCAGCCTTTCTCAACCTTTTCCACTTAGAGGAACCCTTGAAAAAACTCTTTGGTCTCAGGGAACCCCTGTCAAAAATTACTATATCTACAACTCATGATACATTAGTGTGATGGTCAGTGGGAAGAATGCTCTTTACTCTTGTGGTCATTGGTAAGAATTACCCCCTTACAGATAGCTAAAAAGATCAATGGTGTCAGTGGGAACTTATCTGAGATGCAGAGATTGCTCATTGCACAAGGAACCACTAGCAACCTCTGGAGGAACCCTATGGTTCCACGGAACCCTGGTTAAGAAATCCTGATCTACAGGGAGACAAAAGGGGAGCGTTATTTCAGTTAAGCCTGGGTGGCCACCAGGGCAGAAAGTAAAATGTCAAAAATGGCCAGCACACCTAGAGTAAAAGACCTCAAATCCTTACTGAGGTCTTCATTGCAATGACAACATAACTTGAACGTAAAAACCTCTGACATTTTGGAGACACTATGGTCCCCAATCCTAAGGGGACCAGGGGACCAGGGGACCATAACTTCTTTGAAATGTTGGTGGTTTTTATGTGTACACTATGTTGTCTTTGCAATTGAGGCCTCAGTAGAGATTTGAGGTGTTGCAGGCTGTTCTATTTTGAATTCCCATGCTATCATTATTGGCTCTGCACTTTCCTCAAGGCGCTAAAGGTGTGGGTGCAGGTTGGATTTTTGTTCAGGACAGGTAGTAGGACTATTTAATGGTGGGTCTAGGGCCGCTTTTCCACTTTTTTTTATCTTAGAGAAACCCTTGAAATAAATTTTAGGTGACAGGGAACCCTTGCTAAAACCAATTTAGTGGTGGTCAGTGGGAAAAATGTACCTTACATTGGTAGCTACAGGGAAAAGATCCTCTCCAAAAGCCAAAAAAGATTGTTGGGTTTATGCAGCTGGTTCTGCCCAGTGGCACTGACCCCAAAAGTATGCAGGCACCATCAAATGGCTGATCAATCAGCCCCAGCCCCAGCTCCAGCCCCAGCTAAAACCAATTCATTGGTGGTCAGTGCGAAAAAATTGGTTGCTACTAGGAAGAGTTTCCACCCCCCGAGCACCACCCTTGCAGAAAGGCAAAAAGATCATTGGGTTCATGCATCTGGTTCTGTCAGCTGGCATTGACCCTAAAAGTATGCAGGCACCATCAAATGGGAGATCAGTCAGCAACAGCCCCTGTTAAAACCAACTCATTGGCGGTCAATGGGAAAAATGTCCCTTACATTGGTCGCTACTGGGAAAAGTTCCCCCTTGCAGTGTTGGTCAGAGAATAACACCCTTGCAGAAAGCCAAAAAGATCATTGGGTTCATGCGGCTTGCTCTGCCAAGTGGCATTGACAACAGAAGTATGCAGGCACCATCAAATGGGGATTAATCAACCACAGCCTCTGTTAAAATCAATTCATTGGTTGTCAATGGGAAAAATGGCCCTTACATTGGTCGCTAGTGGGAAGAGTTCCCTCCTTACAGTAGTGGTCAGAATACCACCCTTGCAGAAAGCCAAAATTATCATTGGGTTCATCTGCCAATTGGCATTGACCCCAGAAGCATGCAGGCAGATGGGAGGTCAATCTGCCACAGCTCATGGAACCCCTAAAAACCTCTGGATGAACCCCAGGGTTCCACAGAACCTTAGTTTAGAATGGCTGGTCTAGGCCTTCCCAAATAAAAATAAAAAAAAATATTGAACGTTGTTCCACTTTAAAAAAACATGCCTATTTTCTTCTCTTCTGCTATCCACGTTTCCGTAAATTGTTTGCGGGTTCTTGACAATTCCACTAGGTTCCTCGGACTTAGTTGTGTCGGAAAACCCATAAAAGCTCTTAGTGATTTTATAGGAACGCTAGTAAAATTTAGAGCAACTATCAATCACGTTCGCAAGCTGATAAAAGGGCATTTCATTATGAATTCAGAGCCAGCTGTTCGTCAATTATACTTGAGGGAGCAGAAGTGATGTCAAATCTCTGTACGTACTGCTTATTTGTCAAAGCTAACTGCCTTCACAAAGCAGGAACTAAGTTTAGAGGCAGCAAAAGCAGCAGAGACATACAGTATGTGTATGAAAAAGGGAAAGTTTGAGGTTTAAGAGTTATGAAAAGCTGCTTCCTGAACCGAACCTGCCATTTCAGAAGTCACTTTGAGGAGTTTCTCCTTCTGCCCTGAACAAAAATTCTCCATCAACTAAGTACAAATTAGGAAGTTTACGTAAAGAGTGACACACATAGAGAGAGCTTTTTTGATTTTTGCTCAGATCCTTTCAATTTACTTAATATGTGTGAGTGATGCCATCGTGTGTGTGAGTGGCGGTGACTGAATCCTTTGTCTCTCAGCCTTTTGATGTTGGTGTCAGATATGTTTTGCTCGAAAGAGTTGTTGAAAGATTGTTTATTGTATTCAGATGTCTGTTGTGTGCTGATTTTGCATTGGCATTGTTTTTGTTTTTCTTTGAAGCTCAGTCCTATATCTGTTGTGCAGGGATCACTTAATGAATGTAAAGACTATGTTAATGGCTGTCTTAAAGCAAAATCTGTGCTTTTGACAATACTAAAATAAGTCAACGGGTACCATTTATTGGCAGCCCCACCTCCGGCACACACGCATCTTCCCTTTAGTCTAGCGATTGGGAACTAAAAAACTATCCAGTGAGAAAACACACAAGGATGGAGACGCTCAACTTCCTAAAGTTCAGAATATATATAATTTTTTAATTTTATTTTTACGAGGGGCATAGGCGGCTTTGCTAAAAAGTCTGAAGAAAGTGTTTAAGTCGGATAGTGCTCCAAAAGTCAAATGACAGATCAGAACAGGAACAAGTTCAGTTTGGGATGAAAGGTTACGATGAGGCCGAAAATCCAGAAGTTGGGATTTCCCTGTCTATGGTACGCACCTAAAATTTTCTATTGCTAAACCCGGGCAGTAAATCTGGGTGTCCTATGATAGGCATCATAGACGATACAAGAGGTGAGATAACTTACATATAGTTACGTAGTTACATAATTGGATGAAGGGAAGATTCTGGACAGCCGCACTCAAAATCAAATGCCTTTATTAAAAAGAGGAGGTAATAATCCAAAAAGTACAAGCCACAGCAAACAACGGATCACAGGAGCTGACGCGTTTCACACTTTCAGCTATAAATAAGCACTTTTGAATGTGTGAAATGCGTCAGCTCCTGTGATCCGTTGTTTGCTGTGGCTTGTACTTTTTGAATCATTACCTCCTCTTTTTAATAAAGGCATTTGATTTTGAGTGCGGCTGTCCAGAATCTTCCGTTTATCCAATTACCTATGCTTAGCCAGCACCTGCTGTTCCTGTTCTGAGGAGAGCTACATTTCCAGACACCCTTCCTAGAGTGGCATCTTTCTTCCTCTTACATAGTTACATAGTTAGTCAGGTTAGTAAAGGCCACCCCTCACCACTAGAATGGTACCACCAATCAGGGAGTGAGTCTGCACTTCCATGGGGATCTGAGTCGTCAGCCAAGGCAGTCCTTGAAGTGGGCTAGGAGAGTCTTCAAGCTCCATGGATACCCATTGTTTGGCTTTACTGTTATAATAACAGTCCTCTATATGTGTAAGCTGAACTGCCCTGGCCGGTAGTAGTGATCAATATCCGGGAGGCCAATGCCCCCTCTGTCCTTAGGTCTATCCAGCGGCTGGGCATTCAACCTGGGTGCCTTATGTGACCACAGAAATGACCTGAATAGAGACCGTATTCCAAAAAATACTGGGAGCAGTATTGGCAGGGGCTGAAGGAGGAAAAGTGTGCTCAGCAAGATGCTCATTTTCAAGGCACTACCGTGTCCAAACCAAGTATGTGTCAGTGCATGCCACTGCGTGAGATCACACTTGATATTTTGAAGCAAAGGTTTGAAATTGGCCTCAAAGAGGTCCTTAATTTCCCTGGTTATGTTCACGCCAAAGCACATGATCGCTTTATCTGCCCAGCGAAAAGGACAGAATATGTTTATTAATGTCATCCACTACAGGGAAATTCCACTTTCTCCGCTCATGCATTTTACTCCATCAGGAGCTTAGTCAAAGACATCAGAAGCTTAGTCATAAACAGACTAAGTTCCCGATGGAGTGAAACACGTAGGAGGAGCAGGTGGATCTTCCCTTTATTGGATGACATTATTAAACGTATTTTGGACTTTTGGAAGTTAAGCAGCTCCATCCTTGTTTGTATCTCATTGATATTATGGCATGTCAGTGGTATCTTGTTCCGGTCATCGTACATTTGGGCATTGTTTCTCCCTTATGTTGGTGGATCATGGACTGTCTTGGAGCCTGCTTCCTTCAGTCAGTGGAGTGGTGAGGTTTGTAAGGGAGTGGTTTGGGATATTTCATAAAAAATTATACAGTGTGAGGGAACATAGCAACTTTGGATGAACCCCATTATGGCACAACTTGCCATCCCAGTGATATGTTGTTCCGTTCATCTCACATTTGGGCATTGCTTCTCACGAATGTTGGCGGATCATGGACTGTCCTGGAGCCTGCATCCTTCAGTTGGTGGAGTGGTGAGGTGAGGTTTGTAGGGGAGTGGTTTGGCCTGTTTTATATAAACTATCCAGTTTGAATGTGAGGGAACATAGGGACGTTCAATGATCATCATTTCGACACAACTTGCCATCCCTGTGGTACATTGTTCTTGTCATCTCACATTTGGGCATTTTTCGAATGTTGAGCGATGTGAAGTGCACTTTCATAATATGTCACATTTGGGCATTGTATCTCACTGATGATTTGTGCCCCTAGTCCATTTACATTGGTCTAGGTGAATTTGTTGAAGTGTGCCTTTTCACTGGAAAACTGAATAAATGTAATTAAAAAAAAAGAAAAAAGGGAAGGGGGCAAGCTTTGGGGCTACCATGTCATTCCTGGCTTTCAAGCCCACAGGCTTGTAACACATGTGTACACTTCTCCCCACTCAAAGCATGCACAGCCAGGCACACAGGATTAGGTGAGTATATCTCAGCTCCCCAAACCCCTAGGGGTTCGGAGAGCTGAGATATACTCACCTAATCCTCTGATCCTTCCAGTGCAGGACCGGTCCCTTTGACTCCTGCTCTCTGGCAGTCCAGCTGTCTTGTGCATTGACTGTTCTTGGCATCATCATGTCCGTAGACGGATCCTTTGATCCTCTGGAAAAAGGTGCTCCCCCATGTCCAGCAGTTGGCTGTACCTGGCGCCTTCATGTTCAGAGCTGGTCTATGTGCATGATGACGTCAGGAACAGTCCACCACATAAGAGGGGCACAGGGGGGGAGGCGCAGGAGCCAAAAGGGCCAATCTTGCGCTGGGAGGATTGGCAGATTAAATGAGTATATCTCGGCTCTCCAAACCCCTAGAGGTTCAGAGAGCCAAGATATATTCACCTAATCCTCCGATCCTACCAGCGCAAGACCAGTCCCTTCAGTTCCTGCCCTTCCACAGTCCAGCTGTCTTATGTCATGGACTGTCCATGGTGTCATCACACCCATAGACCAGACCCTTTGATCCTTTGGAAAACAGCGCTCCCCCACGCCCAGCAGTGGACTGTTCCTGGCGCCTTCAAGTCTAGAGCTGGTCTATGGGCGTGATGACGTCAGGAACAGTCCACCACATAAGAGGGGCGCAGAAGCCGAAAAGGCCTATCTTGCGCTGGGAGGATTGGTGGATTAGGTGAGTATATCTCGGCTCTCCAAACCCCTAGGGGTTCAGAGAGCCAAGATATACTCACCTAATCCTCTGATCCTCCCAGCGCAAGACCAGTCCCTTCAGCTCCTGCCCTTCCACAGTCCAGCAGTCTTATGCCATGGACTGTTCCTGACGTCATCACGCCTATAGACCGGCTTTGGACGTAAAGACATCAGGAACAGTCCACAGCATAAGAGGAAGCATGGGGGGGGGGTGCAGGAGCTGAAGGGGGACAATCTTGTGCTGGGAGGATCAGAGGATTAGGTTAGTATATCTCAAACCCCTAGGGCAGGGATCTCCAAACTGGGGCCCTCCAGCTGTTGTGGAACTACACATCCCATGAGGCATTGTAAAACTCTGACATTCACAGACATGACTAGGCATGATGGGAATTGTAGTTCCTGAAAAACTGGAGGGCCATTGTTTAAAGACCCTTGCCCTAGGGTTTTGGAGAGCTGAGATATACTCACCTAATCCTCCAATCCTCCCAGCGCAAGACCAGTCCCTTCGGCTCCTGCTCTCCCACAGTCCAGCTGTCTTATGCGATGGACTGTTCCTGATGCAATCACGCCCATAGACTGGCTCTGGATGTGAAGACCTCAGGAACAGTCCACCGCTGGACGTGGGGGAGCACCGTTTTCCAGAGGATTGAAGGATCGGGTGAGTATAGGCTCCGTGTTCACCCCTAGAACGAGCAGTTAACCCATGCAGTAGAGGCACTGCCCCACTGCATGGTAAAAAAAAGTTTTCCCGGAGTTCCGCTTTAAAAAAACAAGTCAGTGGTTTCCATATTTTCATCAGATTCTTTTTATCTGGCTCCACCAGGCTCTGGCATTCCCCTCAGGGTACTGGTACTAAAGCAAAAGTCAGAAATAAGCGACGTCGGATGATCCTCATTATGGCACGACTTGCCATCCCCCAGTGGTACGTTGTTCCCGTCATCTCACATTTGGGCCTTTTTTTCGAACGTCGAGCGATGTGAAGCGCACTTTCATATTATGACATTCGAGGGGGAAGTACATACCTGGCTTGGCAGTTTCCTGGCATCTAATGAACGGTGTCTGAAGCAGGAAGAGATTAAGTGGATCTCACAGGGCAAATGTGAGCTGACAGCAGATGGAAGTCGCAGGGCCGCGCTCAAATGCGGAGATGTCAGCCTCCAAGGGGGCCGGGGACTTTTTACATACGCCTGCATTCGGCACTGACAAAAAAAAAAAATGACATCTTAATGGAAATATGTGTTTTTATCAGGGAGGAAAAGTAGCGGCTGTATGAAGCTGGAGAAGTATATAAAAAAAAAAAAAAAGTGTTTTTGAAATGTAAAGTGGAGGAAGGCGAGGGCGTTTTGACATGTAAATAACACATCGCAGAGATGTGTCCTATCATGCATGCTCAGCCGCACACCAATGCTGATGACATCTCCGTGTTACCCTAATGTCATGTTAGGTAGCATGGGGCACTGCGGCCCCAGTTGCAACGTATTAGCCACTTGTCTTTTCACACTGCCGGAATGCTTTAGTGACCCAAAAGGCTTTCTTATGATATATTGTTACCCAAAGTTCCTGTTTCCTGGTGACAGCCCTCATGTTTTTTTCCTGGAAAACATGCGTCCCCGGTGTTCTGCCCATGTATTCCATGGATTTATGTCTTGTGTAGCACCCTTTACCTATGTAGGTGCTAGAGGTGAGTTATTTTTTTTTTTTTTTTGTGCAGGTAAATTTAAGCAGGCCTAGCTGGAAGCTGGGCCTGTTTGTTTTGATCTGTGTGGGCTGGGAGTGGCTCAGTGTAGGCTGGTAATTCACAGACAACATCACTTCTCAGTTACCTCCCTCCGGCTTCTAGAGGATTCTAGAAGAGAGGAGGGGAAGAGAGGTGGAGCTGTCTATGGTGTCTTAGGGAGCCCTGACCAATGCCAGACATCTCAAGTCTCCCGCGAGGTGCGGGAGACTCCCGCATTTCTGGGGCGGCTCCCGTACACCCGCGAGCGCCTCGCAAACTCCCAGGAATGATGGGTGCGGCGGGGGAACAGCTGTGAACACCGATCTCCTTTGTATCGATTTTTAGCTGACAGCCGCTTCTCCTTCTCTCCCTCCTGTGGCTGTCAGCTAAACAGCTATGCAGGGAGATCGGTGATCACAGCTGTCCCTGCAACCACACCGATCATTCCCAGCTGCTCTGTGTGCTCCTCCCCCGGCCCCCTCCGTGTCCTTCTCCGCCCCCTGTGTTCTCCTCCGGCCCCCTCCATGTCCTTCTTTGCCCCCGTCTCCTCCTCCGGCCCCCTCCATGTCCTTCTCCGCCCCCCGTGTTCTCCTCCGGCCCCCTCTATGTCCTTCTCTGCCCCCCTGTGTTCTCCTCCGGCCCCCTCCATGTCCTTCTCCCCGCTCCCTGTGTTCTCCTCCAGCCCCCTCCATGTATTTTTCTGCCCCCTGTGTTCTCCTCCCCCTCCATATCCTTCTCCGCCCCCCCGTGTTCTCCTCCGGCCCCCTCCATGCCCTTCTCCGACCCCCTGTGTTCTCCTCAGGCCATCTCCATGTCCTTCTCCGTCCTCCTGTTCTCCTCCGGCCCCCTCCATGTCCTTCTCCGCGCCCCCTGTGTTCTCCTCCAGCCCCCTCTATGTCCTTCTCCGCCCCCCGTGTTCTCCTCCAGCCCCCTCTATGTCCTTCTCCGCCCCCCTGTGTTCTCCTCCGGCCCCCTCCATGTCCTTCTCCACGCCCCTTGTGTTCTCCTCCAGCCCCCTCCATGTCCTTCTCCACCCCCTGTGTTCTCCTCCCCCTCCATGTCCTTCTCTGCCCCCACGTGTTCACCTCCGGCCCCCTCCATGCCCTTCTCCGCCCCCCATGTTCTTCTCAGGCCATCTCCATGTCCTTCTCCGCCCCCCTGTTCTCCTCTGGCCCCCTCCATGTCCTTCTCCGCTCCCCGTGTTCTCCTCCAGCCCCCTCCATGTCCTTCTCTGCCCCCCGTGTTCTCCGGCTCCCCCCAATGTCCTTCTCCGCCCCCTGTGTTCTCTGGCCCCCTACATGTCTTTCTCCACCCCCGTGTTCTTCTCCGGCCCCCTCCATGTCCTTCTCCGCTCCCCCGTGTTCTCCTCCGGCCCCCTCCATGTCCTTCTCCACCCCCCTGTTCTCCTCCGGCCCCCTCCATATCCTTCTCTGTGCCCCCTGTGTTCTCCAGCCCCCTCCATGTCCTTCTCTGCCCCCCGTGTTCTCCTCCAGCCCTCTCCATGTCCTTCTCCACTCCCCGTGTTCTCCTCCGGCCCCCTCTATGTCCTTCTCTGCCCCCCTCTGTTCTCCGGCCCCCTCCATGTCTTTCTCCACCCCCCCGTGTTCTTCTCTGGCCCTCTCCATGTCCTTCTCTGCCCCCCGTGTTCTCCTCCATCCCCCTCCATGTCCTTCTCTGCCCCCCGTGTTCTCCTCCAGCCCCCTCCATGTCCTTCTCTGCCCCCCGTGTTCTCCTCCAGCCCCCTCCATGTCCTTCTCCGCCCCCCCCTGGTCTCCTTTGGCCCCCCTCGGCCCCAGCCGGCTCCCCTCCTCTCCTCTCCCACCGGTTGTGGGGGAAACTAGTAATTGGACACAGTGAGCGAGATCGCTTCTGTGTCCTGTGATTACTGAGCAGAATAAACTGTGTTTACTCTGCTCAGTTTATGAATGAACAGGAGCCTCTGTCTCCTGTTCATTCATCTTTAGCGCTAAAAAGGGGACTAGGGGACCTGTGTCCTCAGACCCCTTGTCTGTTTAGACCCCTGACATCTCACCAAAGCCCCCACAAATATAAAAGAAGATATTGGAAACAAATTTTTAAAAAATAAAATAAACTACTGACACCACTCTCCCCTGCCCTACCAACACTGTCCACTGCCCCAACCCCCTCCCCCGAAAAAGCATTGTGAATTTTTTTTTAAAACAAATTAAATTGTAAAAAATAAAGGATTAAAAATAAAAAACTACTGACACCATCCACTGCCACATACCACCCACCCCCTTCCCCAGAAGCACTGCGAAGAAATATTGAAAAAGTGATTTATAAAATATTTTGCCGCGGGTGGGGGGTCATCTAGAGCCCAGGGAAAACATGCCAAATTTATTGCAGGTAAGTCACTAAGTGAATTTAATGACCACCTCAATCAGCCACAGAATCTGTGTATTTAATATATGTCCGGTTTTAAAGGGATGAAGTGGCAACCCTACCTCCAGAAGGCTGGGCTCTAGAACTCTGCTGCAGGCCTCAAACCATTTATGGGCTCTCCCTCCATCTTCTGGGCACACCTACCAAGGGATTGGCTAGAGCCCCATAAATATTCAAACTGCTGGTTCTGCTCTCCCTCCCGCTATTCTAGAGATCTCTAGAAAACGGCGGAAGTAGTAGACACGGAACGGCCCCCGTGTAATCAATCCCTCCTCCACTGAGGAGCTAACTAAATGTACTTTTGCAGCTCACGCTGAACTAGGAGGGTGCCAGATAGAGGGTGAGACTTTTAAACTTCACTGTCTGCATGCTTGTTCCAGGACATTGACTCACTTGGGAGGAAGGGGCAGCCCATTCGCTTCAATGCTCCTGTTTATTTTTTTTTTTTTGGGCGACAAGATTTCTAAATGTGTATTTTGCCGTGATTATCACGTGACAGGGTGCTAATGAGGATAACGGCACCCAAACTCGCGTTTTTTTGCTGCAATTGGAAATTGCAGGCAGAATTTCACTCATTCTGCCTGTGATTCCAAATTGAATAATGTGAACGGGGGCCTAAAATAAACCCGGCAGCATTTCCTGCGTCCCCCCCCCCCCCCATAGATTTCAGACTGGAACATTGTATAGGTCACACAGTCACAGGTCACCGGCTGCAGCAGGGGCTGATCTGTGTCAAACATTTGTGGACACAGCTGAGAACTGTACAGACACCAGGATTTAGATGCTTGAGTCCTTAGTCTTGGAAAGTGGATGGTGGTCCTGAACAAAGATGGTGTCGTCTTTCTGGAGAGAAAAGCAGGCAAAGTCATTGTCAGGGCTTGTATCTCTGGGAGAGGTAATAGATGCATGAAAGTGTTACACTGACACATTACAATATGTGCATGGGAATTCAGAGCTGTGTTGTCACAAAAAGGAGGAAGGAAGGAACGTTGTATATTTCTGGCATGTCAACAGTTATTGTTTTAAACTTAAAGTGTGTTTAAAGAAAAAAAAAAGCACAAACAAATGTTTTTTTTTAATTATTATTAATATTTTGTTATTATTGTTTTTATTATTATTTGTATTTTTATTATTTGTATTGTTTTTATTATTATTATTACTACTATTACCTGTTATTATTATTGTTATTATTATTATTATTATTGTTATTATTAGCATTATTATTGTTGTTGTTGTTATTATTATTATTATTACTATTATTATGTTTTTATTTTATTTTTTTCTTATTTTAATTTTATTTGTATTTATTTATTTATTTATTTTTGCCTTGACATACTGTAAACTGTGAGCCTGAATCCTCTCACATAAATGTCTTTGTTTGCTCTATAATGTATGATGATGTATAGAGCCTTTTTGTCATAAATGCATCCTGCTGGCCCCTTATCTCTGCTCATGTTTGGCTCTCTCTGTATTTATTATTTTCTTTATTATCATTACTATTTGTTACATCCACATTGGAGATACACAAAGATGTTTGTCTGCTGGGAACACGGCCCTCAAAAGCCATTTGCTGCTTTTTTTTTTTCTCTTTCCCCCTACCAGCAATTGAACGCTCTAATGTTTTTATTAGAATGACGAGAAGCCCCCCGGCCAGGAAAAATAGGTTGCGGCTGTGCAATGCAGTCGGGGGCTTTTACTCACTTTGATTGCAAACACATGCAGCAATCTAAATATATTCAGACAAAATAAAAATACAATTCAATCTGTCTGAGATTACAGGGGATTAGAGGGGGGTTATTATTAAATATTTCTTAGTTTTTTTTTTTTGTTTTTTTTTTGTTTTTTGATAAGTGCTTTCTCATTAATTCTGATGACTCCATGTGATTTTATTCGGCAACTGCTTACTGATCAGCCTGTCAAGGACAGGTAGGATTTGAATCTAATATTTTATTTTTATCTGTATGGCAAACCACTTTCCAATTTAGAAGATGAACTCCAAACAGACAGACAAGTATACAAGAAAAAAAAAAGGAAAGAAACAGACAATTGTATATATACAGTATAAATAAATAATATATATATATATATATATATATATATATATATGTATATATATATATTTATTTATATGTGTATATATATATATATATATATATATATATAATATATATATATAATTATTAGAAAAAATATATATATAACATTATGTTCTATCGGGTTGAGCATGCTCACCAGTAGGGACGAGCCCGATGTTCGCCTGTTCAGGGCGTTCGCGGAAAATTTGCACGCCGCAAAACGCCCCATAATCCACTGCGAGATCGGTATGGATTTTTAAGAGGAACCCCGCACCAAAATTTAAAAAAATGGCGTGGGGGTCCCCCCTAAAATCCATACCAGACCCTTATCCGAGCACGCAACCGGGCAGGCCGCAGGAAAAGGGGGGGCAAGAGAGCCCCCCCCTCCAGAACCGTACCAGGCCACAGGCCCTCAACATAGGGAGGGTGTTTTGGGGTCCCCCCAAAGCACCTTGTTCCCATGTTGATGGGGACAAGGGCCTCATCCCCACAACCCTTGCCTGGTGGTTGTGGGGGTCTGTGGGTAGGGGCTTATCAGAATCTGGAAGCCCCCTTGAACAAGAGGGGCCCCCAGTTCCTGCCCCCCCACCCCTATGTGAATGGGTAGAGGTACATTGTACCCCTACCCATTCACCAAAAAAGTGTCAAAAAAGTAAAAACAGCAAACCGTTTTTGACAATTCCTTGATTAAAAAAAAACAAAAGTGTCCCGCGATGTCCAGCCATCTTCAATCCCGGCGCAGACGTCACATTACGTCAGAAGGGGGCGGGTCAATCAGTTGCGTCACCGGGTGGCCCCCGTCCTTCCCTATATAACAGCTGTCAAAGCGAAAAGACGGCAGTCGGGGGGAAGGCTCCCATGAAGGCAGAGTTTTTCTGTTTTTGTTCTTTTTAAAATATTTTTTGGGACCATCAGGTGCCATGATTGACGATGGATTTACATCGTAGGGCACTTTTTTTTTAAATAAAGGAATTGTCAAAAACCGTCTGCTGTCTTTTTTCATTTTTTGACACTTTTTTTGGTGAATGTGTAGGGGTACAAGGGGTACAATACCCGATACCCATTCACATAAGGGGACGGGATCTGGGGGTCCCCTTGTTAAAGGGGGCTTCCAGATTCTAATAAGCCCCCCGCCAGGAGACCCCCACAACCACCAAGCAAGGGTTGTGGGGATGAGGCCCTTGTCCCCATCAACATGGGGACAAGGTGCTTTGGGGGGGACCCCAAAACATCCTCCCAATGTTGAGAGACGTTTTTTTCAATGATTTTTTATGTATATTGCCGGGATCTGGCAATACATTACAGCCGCAAGCAATTTTAAATGACATTTTTTCCTTTAGAAATGCCATTTTGCTGCAGTACTGTTATAAACATGGGAAAGATGCGCTACTTTACAGGCAGACTAATGGGACCCCCAGGCACAATATTTAACCACTTGCTTACTGGGCACTTAAACCCCCCTCCTATCCAGACCAATATTCAGCTTTCAGTTCTGACACACTTTGAATGACTTTGGTACAACATTGTACCCAAATTAAATTTTTATCATTTTTTCCCCACAAATAGAGCTTTCTTTTGGTGGTATTTTGATCACCTCTGCTGTTTTTATTTCTTGTTTAAAAAATGCAAAAAGACTGAATTTAAAAAAAAAAACTTTTTTTTTCTTTTATATATTTTGTTGTAAAAAATTTAAAACAGGTACTTTTTCTCCTTCATTGTTGTACGCTGATGAGGCGGCACCGATAGGTGGTAGTGATGGGCACTGATGGGTGGTAATAATGGGCACTGATCAGTTACACTGATAGGCAGCACTGCTAGGTGGCACTGATTGGCACTAATGGTGGGCATTGATAGCTGGCACTTGTGGGCATTGATAGGTGGCACTTGTGGGCATTGATAGGTGGCACTGTGGGCACTGTTAAGTGGCAATGGCAGGTGGCACAGATGAGGCAGATGTGCCTCTTCCACTTCGGGACCGATGTCCCTTGCAGCTGAGCCGGTGATCGGCTTTTTTTTTCTCTTCACGCTGTCAGTGTGAGGATAAAAAAAAAAGATTACCGATCTTTTGTTTACATCATGTGATCAGCTGTCATTGGCTGACAGCTGATCACATGGTAAGGGGCCAGGACTGGCCCCTTACTCGGATTATTGATCACCCGAGTCTCAGTGACGCGGTGATCACAGCGTGCGCCGTGCGCGCTCTGCAGGCCGCGTGCACAGGGGAGGCCGTCACATGTCGGCCTCCCGGAAATTCAGGTCTGCGCTGTGGCCGTCATTCGGCTATAGCGCGGATGTCAAGTGGTTAAAGGAATTTTTCATTTTTATTGTTTCACTTTAAGCTTTATTAAAATCACCGCTGCTGAAAAAACTGCAGTTTTAAAAACTTTTTTTTGCATTGATCCATGTCCCCTGGGGCAGGACCCGGGTCCCCAAACACTTTTTATGACAATAACTGGCATATAAGCTTTTAAATTTAGCACTTTTGATTTTTCATGTTTGTGTCCCATAGACTTTAACGGTGTTCGCACAAATCGTTTGCCTGTTCGCATGTTTTGGTGCGAACCATACCAAGGGGTATTCGGCTCATCCCTACTCACCAGTTACTGTCCCTGAAAAAACTCACACTATGCTGCCTCCAATGTACAGAATCTATAGAATTTTGCACACCAGTCCCTGCCCCTTCAGATCATAGACACAACTAGTTCTGTGGAGCTTATACTCTGCTGTCCCCAATATCCAGAATACATTAATCCATGCACGCTAGCCCTGCCCCTAAGAAGCTAACACTATGACGTCCCCAATGTATAGTATCTATAGATCATTACACACCAGTCCCTGCCCCTGAGGAGCTCACATTAACGTGGCCCCAATTGGGCAGAGTTCTTATAATTAGGCATACCACCAGTTCCGGCATCAGAGGAGCCTACATTCTGCTGTTCTCAATGTCTAGAATCCATCAAAATATGCACACTGATCCATTCCCCTGAGCAACTTAGGCGCCCCATACATAAATCAGTTTTTTCCTTTCAACCAGAAGGCTGAATGAAAAAAGTGATCCAATTCCCCCCTCAACACATTTGAGGTGGATGGGGAAATCCTCCCTGCTGAGCTATTGTATACTGACAGGGGGGAGACTTCCCGCGCATCAGAATACACTGATCAGCGTTGCCAGCTACAGCTGGCAGTGCTTTTTGAGCGGCAAAATTCCGACAGGGCGGTTGTACAAAAGTTAATGGTAGATCAACTTTTGGACAGCCCATATATGGATCAAAATTCGGCCAGATCCTGATTAACCAGGCAAATTTTTATTCCTGTATAGCCACCTTTACGCTATGCTGCTCCATTATAAAGACTCTATAGAACATTGCACACCATACTTTGTCCCTGATGGGCTGCCCAAGTTGTGCAGAATTTAAAGAACTGGTTCCTTCACCTGAGGAGCTCACACTCCACTATCCCCAGTATTTGGGCTCCAAACCCAATGCACAGAATCTATAGAACATTGTACACCTGTCCCCAGGGGCGGACTGATAACTCATGGGGCCTCCAGGCAATAGGAGATTATGGGGCCCCCAGGCAATCAGAGATTATGGGGCCACACAGTATACACACACACACAGTATACAATCACACAGTATACACATACATGTACACACGGTATACACAGACAGATGTAGAAAAAAAACACAGATTTATACATACTGTCCCTGGTTTTACTGAGGCTGGCAACCCTGATGGGGCCCCCTAGTGGCCCAGGACCCTCAGGCAGTGCCCAAGTGGCTCAATGGTCAGTCCGCCCCTGCCTGTCCCTGAGAAACTCGCATCCTGATGTCCCTTTTTTTGCAGAATTGAAAAAAAAAAACATGCATATCAGTTGCTTCCCCTGAGGAGCTCACACCTTGCTGTCCCCAATGTCCAGAATCCTTAAAACCATGCACAGCAGTCCCTGCCCCTGACAAACTCACCCAGTGTACATAATCTATAGAGCATTGTACACCAGTCCCTGCCCCTGAGGATCTCACACTCTAATGTCCCTAACCGAGTCACACAGACATAGTAGCTGTCAAAAGACCAATTGAGCTACCAGAATGTTTTTGGAAACTGAAGCACCAGAAGTAAATCGCACATCACAGGGGAACTGTACAAGTTGCTTACGAAGAAGAGCGTACCTGGTGGATTTGAACGCAAGGCTACACAGCTGCTATATCAGTGAATGCAATAAACAAACCTTCCTTCAGCGTGCTCAACACTTGAGATTGCCTCGTCGGTTAAAGAGTCTAATGGCTGTTTTGTTTTTAATCGCAATCGCATGTCACGCTTGGATCTAAAAACACCTGAGCCTGGAGTTAATTCCCACGTTTATGTCAAAATACGGTGATACTGGCATGTTTAGTCAGTGAGAGGACCTGAAACTGGGAGATGTTAATGTATGCTCCTGTAACACATACATTTTTTGGGGGGGGGTTGGAAGGGACGGGGGTTAGCAAGTGCTGACGTTCCGCTTTTCAGCTCTGAAACAATGGACGCTTCCTTTCCATAAACACCAAGCTTGAAGAGGACAAAAGGATGCTGCAAACATTCTCACTAAGAGCCCGCCGGTTTTCAGTAACATTAATAAAGTGATTAAACTCTCTTCTGTCTTCCTAATTAAATGCTCAAAAAGCTTTGCATGGTGTGCCAGGTGTGAGTGCCGATTGCCAGGCAATGAAAATGTCTCTAGTTAATTCTGCTGCAACTTTATGCGCTATGTGAGGAAGAAAAAAAGAAAATTGAAAGAAACGAAAGGAGCTGAGCGATACAAAATAGCAATACAACAATGGTTCATTATAACTTTTAAAGTGAACTTGCCAGCCATTTTTAAATATTTCAAAATGAAAAAAACAACCTGAAAACAGACACTACAAGTTGGTTGCTTCTACCTTTGTTAGCCAGGAAAACCTCCTTGGTGTGCCTCTCTAGAACGGTTTCACGATCTTGCTATGAGCTCAACGTCTTTGATTTTCCCTTCCCACCCTGAGATACCCTCTTGAACTCATCCTCTCCTACCCTGAGATTTGGCTCAACAAGCTTACCCTGGAATACCAGCTCCATCTACTCCTTTACTGAGATTCTGGCCCACCCTTTGTTAGCCAGGAATCCCCTCCTTGGTGTGCCTCTCTGAAATTGTTTCACATTCTTGGTATGAGCTCAACATCTTTGACTTCTCCCTAATACCCTGAGTTTCTCTCTTTTCATTCTTACTAGAGGCCCACATCCTTGACTTCCTCCTTCGACCCTGAGATCCTGTCTATACCCCTAAAATAGTCTGAAATCCTGGTTCTAACCCCTACTATCCTGAGATTCTGTCAACACCCAACCCTACTGTAAGATCTTGTTGCCTTACATTTCCATCCTAAGATTCTGGCTGCACCCTCCATATCCTGGCTCCATCTACTTCTCCTCTGAGATCCTGCATCTCTAAAACGGTTTCACATTCTTACTAGGGCCCCCGCATCCTTGACTTCCCTCTTCTACCCTGAGGTTCTGTCTACACCATCACACCCCTCCTATCCTGAGATTCTGTCAACATCTCTCTACTGTATGACTTTATTGCCAGATTCTCATACCCTAAAAATTTTGCTTCACCACATTTACTGCCATATTCTGGCTCCACCTTCTCCTCCCCTGAGATCCTGGTCTGCCCCGTGTTAGCCAGAAAACCCTCCTTGCTGTGCGTTTCTGAAACTGTTTAACATTTTTGCTATAGGCCCAACTTCCTTGACTTCTCCCTTATTCTGAGACCCCATCCCCATCCATTTGTACCGTGATATTCTGGCTCGACCTGCTCACCCTCATAGCCTGGCTCCATCTACTCCTTTTCTGAGATCCTTGTAGGTGGGGTGCAGCGTGGTGCAGTTTGGTGCAGAAGCAGTAACTCACACAGACAAGCGCAATGGAAAACTTGTATTGAAGTAAAGCAACGACAGTTCACAACATCCCAGCCAGGTACACTCACAAATTCCAACGATGTGAAGTTGACAGGTATCAGTTGGGTTGACAGTGTCTGTTAAGAGAGCAGAATGCGGCCTGACCGTCTAGTCCCCCAAACAAGATGATGTTTGAGGAGTTATGACCCTACGCTTTCCATCCTCCTCAGGAACCTTTCCCTATTGCTAGTACTGTCCTTAACAGGCGAGGTATCTGTCCCTACTCTACCAACACACCAAAAGTGCACCAAGCCAGGGAGCCAGGGCCTTAAGTACTGTAAGCTCTGCCTGACCCAAGATGGCTGTTGGAGTCACATGGGGCTTCCCCAGTGACCCAGGAAACCTTAGTGGAACTGTGTTCCTCTTGACTTCCTCTCAAATTGTGGTGCCACTGTGGACGAGCACCACCTGTAGTGGAGAAAGTAGACTGCACCTGCCTACATCCCGTTCCATCCTTTGCTAGCTGGAGCAAGCCAGTTTATGCACAAGTGAGAAGGTTCAGCCAATCAGGTATCAGGATTAACAGTGACAGACCAGTTTAAATAGGTCACTGGGTGGCAAGTGCGCACGCTAATTGGTGTGCATGCGACAAACTGGCACAGTACACCCATCATTGCCCCTTTGCTCGGAAAAACAAACATTAGTGCAATGCGCACACGCATGAGCACGAGCACACGAGCACACTGGTTTTCTGATGCTAAAAATACGGTTTACCTTACACCCAGAGGAGAAGTAAGCTTTGGCCATACTTCTCTTTTAATGGGCATTTTTCCCACTGAATGGGGGCTTTTTTTTTCACCAACCACTAGTATAAGGGGGTCCTTCTTTCACTGTCCACCATGGCAGTATGGCTAAGGTACTGTGGACTATAGCTATAAGCAGGGGTTCCATGAGAACTGGGTTCCTTCAAAGTAAATAAAGTTGAGGAAGGCTGTGCTAGATGCAAAATGACCCCGTTACTTTACTAGAAAATAGTTGGGTGTTTTATTTTTTTATTTTTTTTTTCTTTCACCGGTGGAAGGGTTAAACTTCCTACACCACCCCCAGGGCTTACATTGATCTGAGTGAATTGGGCATTGTGCACACACAGACTTTTCTGAATCTCCGTGTGTCAGTCACATATTCCAAACATCTCACAAGCACCATCATTTTTATCTTCCGCATCACTCAAAAGGTGTTTCCATCAACTCGCCCTGACCTTGCTGGCTTTACAGATGTGTTTAATGCTGCCTCCATTTTTTTATTTTTTTAATCTTTCTTTAAGGCACAATAAGATATCTGTACGCTGCAAAATAAGATGACCTTGGCTTGATTTCTTGGAAACAGCTACAATTTTATTATTCTCTCAGATTGCATTTGTCAGGGCGCAATGGCCTAGCTGTGCAGGTTTTGGTTGAAGGGAAGAGGACCTGTCCAAACTAGGGCCCCAGTCCATTAGACGTATGGAGATAATACTGTTCGAGTTTGAGAAGCTCGAATTTTAAATGGCAGCCCCCAGCTAGCACTAGACCTTTAAAATCTAAAAGAACCTCGGCTTGCCGACGTCAGGCTGACCTAAGCCGAATGTGTAAAAAGCCGGCCCAGGCAAGGCGAGGAACAACGTTGACTATTTTGAAGGATTGTGGATGAAAACATGTTGAATAAACAGATTCTCGATCTTCCTCTATTTCACGATGACACCGGGTTCCACCTTCCCCAACACATTCATCAAGGTTAATTTAGCAGTACATGGGCTATGCTAAAATAAATTGCTTTTCTACATTGTAGAAGCTTGGTTCGGCAAACACATTATGGCGCCTGTGTATAAGCAGAATGCGCTCAGAGCTGGAAAGAAAAAAATAGCCACCAGCGGTCATTTTATTATTATTATTCTGCTGGCGTTAAAGGGAATTTATCATCGTTTTTTTTAAAGTTCTTTTAGAACTCTGTCGGCACGTCATTAGATTTATGTCCGTTATCCCGTCCATGTATGTGAATATTAAAAGGCTTGTCCTTGCAGGCAGTCCCCGAGTTACGAACACCCGAGTTACGAACGACTCCTACTTACGGACGGCCTCAAATGCCGGCCACTTGTGCTCCACGCTGGTCCTGGATACCTCCGGACACATCCCACACTGCAGTTCTACATGTACTGCATGGCCAGAAGAGCCCCCAAATAACATAACAAGCGCCCAGAACATCCCACATCCATGCACAGGCGGAGGTTACACTTACAAATGCAGTGTTGCGACTTACGAACAACTTTGACTTACGAACAGACCTGGGCATTTTACGTAACCCACATCCGGCCCTTTGGCTGTCCCTGTCCGGCCCGTGTGAGATCAAGCAGAAATTTCTGGCCAACAAGTAAACCAGTTCACCATTGTCCACCCTAGGGGGGGGGGGGTTGCTGCCCCTCCTACATGGCCAAAGCTGCTTGGAAAGGACGGAAGTGGGACTGCAGCCATCTTTGCAGAGCATTGAGGGTGAATGTACAGTCAGTATATTCACCCTCGCTGGTCTGCAAAGATGGCTGCAGTCCAGGGGCGGACTGACCGTTCGGGCACTCGGGCACTGCCCGAGGGCCCCATGCCACTAAGGGGCCCCATCAGGGTTGCCAGCCTCAATAAAACCAGGGACAGTATGTAAAAATCTGTGTTTTTTAAAAAAATCCCAAGATTACAGCTTCCCCGCCTCTCCAGTACCTATTCTGTGTGTGTATATTGTGTGTGTGTGTATACTGTATGTGTGTGTATACTGTGTGGCCCCATAATCTCCTATTGCCTGGGGGTCCCAAAATCTCCTATTGCCTGGGGGCCCCATAATCTCCTATTGCCTGGGGGCCCCATAATCTCCTATTGCCTGGGGGCCCCAAAATCTCCTATTGC